>OX456527.1:108770793-108815298 GCA_949748255.1 Eustalomyia histrio | reverse complement strand
TTTAAATCGATTTTTCTCCTTAACTAAAGCCCCGGAGAGCGAAAAAGAGCTTAATTTGAGATCATATATTTTCGACCAAAAGAAATTCATTTTTATACAAACTTTAAATCGATTTTTCTCCTTAAACTAAAGCCCCGGAGAGCGAAAAAGAGCTTAATTTGAAATCATTTTTTTTTTTTCATTTTTTATACAAACTTTAAATCGATTTTTCTCCTTAACTAAGCCCCGGAGGACCAAAAATTCGAATTAAAAAAAAAAAAAAATTTAATTTTTTTTTCATTTTTATACAAACTTTAAATCGATTTTTCTCCTTAACTAAGCCCCCGGAGAGCGAAAAAGAGGTTAATTTGAAATCATTTTTTTTTTTCTTTCATTTGTATACAAACTTTAAATCGATTTTTCTCCTTAACTAAGCCCCGGAGAGCGAAAAAGAGCTTAATTTGAAATCATATATTTTTTCGTCCAAAAGAAATTCATTTTTATACAAACTTTAAATCGATTTTTCTCCTTAACTAAGCCCCGGAGAGCGAAAAAGAGCTTGATTTGAAATCATTTTTTTTTTTCATTTTTTATACAAACTTTAAATCTATTTTTTCTCCTTAACTAAGCCCCGGAGAGCGAAAAAGAGCTTAATTTGAAATCATTTATTTTTCGACCAAAAATTCGAATTTTCAAAAAAAAAAAAATTTTTATTTTTTTTTTCATTTTTTAATACAAACTTTAAATCGATTTTTCTCCTTAACTAAGCCCCGGAGAGCGAAAAAGAGCTTATATGAAATCATATATTTTTCGACCAAAAAAAATTCATTTTTTATACAAACTTTAAATCGATTTTTCTCCTTAACTAGGCCCTGGAGAGCGAAAAAGAGCTTAATTTAAATCATTTATTTTTTTTCATTTTTATACAAACTTTAAATCGATTTTTCTCCTTAACTAAGCACCGGAGAGCGAAAAAGAGCTTAATTTGAAATCATTTATTTTTCGACCAAAAATTCGAATTTTCAAAAAAAAAAAAAAAATTTAATTTTTATTTTTCATTTTTATACAAACTTTAAATCAATTTTTCTCCTTAACTAAGCCCCGCAGAGCGAAAAAGAGCTTAATTTGAAATCATTTTTTTTTTTTCATTTTTATTCAGACTTTAAATCGATTTTTTCTCCTTAACTAAGCCCCGGAGAGCGAAAAAGAGCTTAATTTGAAATCATTTATTTTTCGACCAAAAAAAAATCGAATTTTCCAAAAAAAAAAATTATTTTTTACAAACTTTAAATCGATTTTTCTCCTTAACTAAGCCCCGGAGAGCGAAAAAAGAGCTTAATTTGAAATCATTTATTTTTCGACCAAAAATTCGAATTTTTCAAAAAAAAAAATTTTATTTTTTTTTTCATTTTTATACAAACTTTAAAATCGATTTTTCTCCTTAACTAAGCCCCGGAGAGCGAAAAAGAGCTTAATTTGAAATCATTTATTTTTCGACCAAAAATTCGAATTTTCAAAAAAAAAAAAATTTTATTTTTTTTTCATTTTTATACAAACTTTAAATCGATTTTTCTCCTTAACTAAGCCCCGGAGAGCGAAAAAGAGCTTAATTTGAAATCATTTATTTTTTTTTCATTTTTATACAAACTTTAAATCGATTTTTCTCCTAAACTAAGCCCCAGAGAGCGAAAAAGAGCTTAATTTGAAATCATTTATTTTTCGACCAAAAAAAATTCAAATTTTCCAAAAAAAAAAAAAATTAATTTTTTTTTTTTCATTTTTATACAAACTTTAAATCGATTTTTCTCCTTAACTAAGCCCTGGAGAGCGAAAAAGAGCTTAATTTGAAATCATTTATTTTTCGACCGGAGAGCGAAAAAGAGCTTAAATTGAAATCATATATTTTTCGACCAAAAAAATTCATTTTTATACAAACTTTAAATCGATTTTTCTCCTTAACTAAGCCCCGGAGAGCGAAAAAGAGCTTAATTTGAAATCATTTATTTTTTTTCATTTTTATACAAACTTTAAATCGATTTTTCTCCTTAACTTAGCCCCGGAGAGCCAAAAAGAGCTTAATTTGAAGTCATTTATTTTTTTTCATTTTTATACAAACTTTAAATCGATTTTTCTCCTTTACTAAGTCCCGGAGAGCGAAAAAGAGCTTAATTTGAAATCATTTATTTTTTTTCATTTGTATACAAACTTTAAATCGATTTTTCTCCTTAACTAAGCCCCGGAAAGCGAAAAAGAGCTTAATTTGATATCATTTTTTTAACTAAGCCCCGGAGAGCGAAAAAGAGCTTAATTTGAAATCATTTATTTTTTTTTCATTTTTATACAAACTTTAAATCGATTTTTCTCCTTAACTAAGCTCCGGAGAGCGAAAAAGAGCTTAATTTGAAATCATTTATTTTTCGACCAAAAATTCGAATTTTCAAAAAAAAAATTTTTAATTTTTTTTTCATTTTTATACAAACTTTAAATCGATTTTTCTCCTTAACTAAGCCCCGCAGAGCGAAAAAGAGCTTAATTTGAAATCATTTTTTTTTGACCAAAAAAAATTCGAATTTTCCAAAAAAAAAAATATTTTTTTTTTTAATTTTTATACAAACTTTAAATCGATTTTTCTCCTTAACTAAGCCCCGGAGAGCAAAAAAGAGCTTAATTTGAAATCATATATTTTTCGACCAAAAAAAATTCATTTTTATACAAACTTTAAAAGAGAGCGAAAAAGAGCTTAATTTGAAATCATTTATTTTTCGACCAAAAAAAATTTTAATTTTTATACAAACTTTAAATCGATTTTTCTCCTTAACTAAGCCCCGCAGAGCGAAAAAGAGCTTAATTTGAAATCATTTTTTTTTCGACCAAAAAAAATTCGAATTTTCCAAAAAACAAAATTATTTTTTTTTTTTCATTTTTATACAAACTTTAAATCGATTTTTCTCCTTAACTAAGCCCCGGAGAGCGAAAAAGAGCTTAATATGAAATCATATATTTTTCGACCAAAAAAAATTCATTTTTATACAAACTTTAAATCGATTTTTCTCCTTAACTAAGCCCTGGAGAGCGAAAAAGAGCTTAATTTGAAATCATTTATTTTTTTTCATTTTTATACAAACTTTAAATCGATTTTTCTCCTTAACTAAGCACCGGAGAGCGAAAAAGAGCTTAATTTGAAATCATTTATTTTTCGACCAAAAAAAATTCGAATTTTCCAAAAAAAAAATTATTTTTTACAAACTTTAAATCGATTTTTCTCCTTAACTAAGCCCCGGAGAGCGAAAAAGAGCTTAATTTGAAATCATTTATTTTTCGACCGGAGAGCGAAAAAGAGCTTAAATTGAAATCATATATTTTTCGACCAAAAAAATTCATTTTTATACAAACTTTAAATCGATTTTTCTCCTTAACTAAGCCCCGGAGAGCGAAATCATTTATTTTTTTTCATTTTTATACAAACTTTAAATCGATTTTTCTCCTTAACTAAGCCCCGGAGAGCCAAAAAGAGCTTAATTTGAAGTCTTTTATTTTTTTTCATTTTTATACAAACTTTAAATCGATTTTTCTCCTTTACTAAGTCCCGGAGAGCGAAAAAGAGCTTAATTTGAAATCATTTATTTTTTTTCATTTGTATACAAACTTTAAATCGATTTTTCTCCTTAACTAAGCCCCGGAAAGCGAAAAAGAGCTTAATTTGAAATCATTTTTTTAACTAAGCCCCGGAGAGCGAAAAAGAGCTTAATTTGAAATCATTTATTTTTTTTTCATTTTTATACAAACTTTAAATCGATTTTTCTCCTTAACTAAGCTCCGGAGAGCGAAAAAGAGCTTAATTTGAAATCATTTATTTTTCGACCAAAAATTCGAATTTTCAAAAAAAAAATTTTTAATTTTTTTTTCATTTTTATACAAACTTTAAATCGATTTTTCTCCTTAACTAAGCCCCGGAGAGCAAAAAAGAGCTTAATTTAAAATCATATATTTTTCGACCAAAAAAAATTCATTTTTATACAAACTTTAAAAGAGAGCGAAAAAGAGCTTAATTTGAAATCATTTATTTTTCGACCAAAAAAAATTTTAATTTTTATACAAACTTTGAAATCATTTTTTTTTCGACCAAAAAAAATTCGAATTTTCCAAAAAAAAAATTATTTTTTTTTTTCATTTTTATACAAACTTTAAATCGATTTTTCTCCTTAACTAAGCCCCGGAGAGCGAAAAAGAGCTTAATATGAAATCATATATTTTTCGACCAAAAAAAATTCATTTTTATACAAACTTTAAATCGATTTTTCTCCTTAACTAAGCCCTGGAGAGCGAAAAAGAGCTTAATTTAAAATCATTTATTTTTTTTCATTTTTATACAAACTTTAAATCGATTTTTCTCCTTAACTAAGCACCGGAGAGCGAAAAAGAGCTTAATTTGAAATCATTTATTTTTCGACCAAAAATTCGAATTTTCAAAAAAAAAAAAAATTTAATTTTTTTTTCATTTTTATACAAACTTTAAATCAATTTTTCTCCTTAACTAAGCCCCGCAGAGCGAAAAAGAGCTTAATTTGAAATCATTTTTTTTTTCATTTTTATTCAGACTTTAAATCGATTTTTCTCCTTAACTCCCCGGAGAGCGAAAAAGAGCTTAATTTGAAATCATTAATTTTTTTTCATTTTTATACAAACTTTAAATCGATTTTTCTCCTTAACTAAGACCCGGAGAGCGAAAAAGAGCTTAATTTGAAATCGTTTATTTTTTTTCATTTTTATACAAACTTTAAATCGATTTTTCTCCTAAACTAATCGATTTTTCTCCTAAAAGAGCTTAATTGAAATCATTTATTTTTCGACCAAAAAAAATTCGAATTTTCCAAAAAAAAAATTATTTTTTACAAACTTAAAATCGATTTTTCTCCTTAACTAAGCCCCGCAGAGCGAAAAAGAGCTTAATTTGAAATCATTTTTTTTTTATTTTTATACAAACTTTAAATCGATTTTTCTCCTTAACTAAGCCCCGGAGAGCGAAAAAGAGCTTAATTTGAAATCATTAATTTTTTTTCATTTTTATACAAACTTTAAATCGATTTTTCTCCTTAACTAAGCCCCGGAGAGCGAAAAAGAGCTTAATTTGAAATCGTTTATTTTTTTTCATTTTTATACAAACTTTAAATCGATTTTTCTCCTAAACTAATCGATTTTTCTCCTAAAAGAGCTTAATTTGAAATCATTTATTTTTCGACCAAAAAAAATTCAAATTTTCCAAAAAAAAAAAATTAATTTTTTTTTTTCATTTTTATACAAACTTTAAATCGATTTTTCTCCTTAACTAAGCCCTGGAGAGCGAAAAAGAGCTTAATTTGAAATCATATATTTTTCGACCAAAAAAATTCATTTTTATACAAACTTTAAATCGATTTTTCTCCTTAACTAAGCCCCGGAGAGCGAAAAAGAGCTTAATTTGAAATCATTTATTTTTTTTCATTTTTATACAAACTTTAAATCGATTTTTCTCCTTAACTTAGCCCCGGAGAGCCAAAAAGAGCTTAATTTGAAGTCATTTATTTTTTTTCATTTTTATACAAACTTTAAATCGATTTTTCTCCTTTACTAAGTCCCGGAGAGCGAAAAAGAGCTTAATTTGAAATCATTTTTTTTTTTTATTTTTATACAAACTTTAAATCGATTTTTCTCCTTAACTAAGCCCCGGAGAGCGAAAAGGAGCTTAATTTGAAATCATTTAACTTTTTTTTTTTCATTTTTATACAAACTTTAAATCGATTTTTCTCCTTAACTAAGCCCCTGATTTTTCTCCTTAACTAAGCCCTGGATTTTTCTCCTTAACTAAGCCCCGGAGAGCGAAAAAGAGCTTAATTTGAAATCATTTATTTTTCGACCGGAGAGCGAAAAAGAGCTTAATTTGAAATCATTTATTTTTCGACCAAAAAAAATTTTAATTTTTATACAAACTTTAAATCGATTTTTCTCCTTAACTAAGCCCCGGAGAGCGAAAAAGAGCTTAATTTGAAATCATTTATTTTTTTCATTTTTATACAAACTTTAGATCGATTTTTCTCCTTAACTAAGCCCCGGAGAGCGAAAAAGAGCTTAATTTGAAATCATTTATTTTTTTTAATTTTTATACAAACTTTAAATCGATTTTTCTCCTTAACTAAGCCCCGGAGAGCGAAAAAGAGCTTAATTTGAAATCATTTATTTTTCGACCAAAAATTCGAATTTTCAAAAAAAAAATAAAATTTAATTTTTTTTTCATTTTTATATAAACTTTAAATCGATTTTTCTCCTTAACTAAGCCCCGGAGAGCGAAAAAGAGTTAATTTGAAATCATTTTTTCTTTCTTTCATTTTTATACAAACTTTAAATCGATTTTTCTCCTTAACTAAGCCCCGGAGAGCGAAAAAGAGCTTAATTTGAAATCATTTATTTTTTTCATTTTTATACAAACTTTAAATCGATTTTTCTCCTTAAATAAGCCCCGGAGAGCGAAAAAGAGCTTAATATGAAATCATTTATTTTTCGACCAAAAATTCGAATTTTCAAAAAAAAAATTATTTTTTACAAACTTTAAATCGATTTTTTCTCCTTAAACTAAGCCCCGGAGAGCGAAAAAGAGCTTAATTTGAAATTATTTTTTGCTTTCATTTTTATACAAACTTTAAATCGATTTTTCTCCTTAACTAATACCCTGATTTTTCTCCTTAACTAAGCCCTGGATTTTTCTCCTTAGCTAAGCCCCGGAGAGCGAAAAAGAGCTTAATTTGAAATCATTTATTTTTCGACCGGAGAGCGAAAAAGAGCTTAAATTGAAATCATATATTTTTCGACCAAAAAAATTCATTTTTATACAAACTTTAAATCGATTTTTCTCCTTAACTAAGCCCCGGAGAGCGAAAAAGAGCGAAAAAGAGCTTAATTTGAAATCATTTATTTTTCGACCAAAAAAAATTTTAATTTTTATACAAACTTTAAATCGATTTTTCTCCTTAACTAAGCCCCGCAGAGCGAAAAAGAGCTTAATTTGAAATCATTTTTTTTTCGACCAAAAAAAATTCGAATTTTCCAAAAAACAAAATTATTTTTTTTTTTCATTTTTATACAAACTTTAAATCGATTTTTCTCCTTAACTAAGCCCCGGAGAGCGAAAAAGAGCTTAATATGAAATCATATATTTTTCGACCAAAAAAAATTCATTTTTATACAAACTTTAAATCGATTTTTCTCCTTAACTAGGCCCTGGAGAGCGAAAAAGAGCTTAATTTAAAATCATTTATTTTTTTTCATTTTTATACAAACTTTAAATCGATTTTTCTCCTTAACTAAGCACCGGAGAGCGAAAAAGAGCTTAATTTGAAATCATTTATTTTTCGACCAAAAATTCGAATTTTCAAAAAAAAAAAAAAATTTAATTTTTTTTTCATTTTTATACAAACTTTAAATCAATTTTTCTCCTTAACTAAGCCCCGCAGAGCGAAAAAGAGCTTAATTTGAAATCATTTTTTTTTTTTTCATTTTTATTCAGACTTTAAATCGATTTTTCTCCTTAACTAAGCCCCGGAGAGCGAAAAAGAGCTTAATTTGAAATCATTTATTTTTCGACCAAAAAAAAATCGAATTTTCCAAAAAAAAAATTATTTTTTACAAACTTTAAATCGATTTTTCTCCTTAACTAAGCCCCGGAGAGCGAAAAAGAGCTTAATTTGAAATCATTTATTTTTCGACCAAAAATTCGAATTTTCAAAAAAAAAAAATTTTATTTTTTTTTCATTTTTATACAAACTTTAAATCGATTTTTCTCCTTAACTAAGCCCCGGAGAGCGAAAAAGAGCTTAATTTGAAATCATTTATTTTTCGACCAAAAATTCGAATTTTCAAAAAAAAAAAATTTTATTTTTTTTTCATTTTTATACAAACTTTAAATCGATTTTTCTCCTTAACTAAGCCCCGGAGAGCGAAAAAGAGCTTAATTTGAAATCATTTATTTTTTTTTCATTTTTATACAAACTTTAAATCGATTTTTCTCCTAAACTAAGCCCCAGAGAGCGAAAAAGAGCTTAATTTGAAATCATTTATTTTTCGACCAAAAAAAATTCAAATTTTCCAAAAAAAAAAAAAATTAATTTTTTTTTTTTCATTTTTATACAAACTTTAAATCGATTTTTCTCCTTAACTAAGCCCTGGAGAGCGAAAAAGAGCTTAATTTGAAATCATTTATTTTTCGACCGGAGAGCGAAAAAGAGCTTAAATTGAAATCATATATTTTTCGACCAAAAAAATTCATTTTTATACAAACTTTAAATCGATTTTTCTCCTTAACTAAGCCCCGGAGAGCGAAAAAGAGCTTAATTTGAAATCATTTATTTTTTTTCATTTTTATACAAACTTTAAATCGATTTTTCTCCTTAACTTAGCCCCGGAGAGCCAAAAAGAGCTTAATTTGAAGTCATTTATTTTTTTTCATTTTTATACAAACTTTAAATCGATTTTTCTCCTTTACTAAGTCCCGGAGAGCGAAAAAGAGCTTAATTTGAAATCATTTATTTTTTTTCATTTGTATACAAACTTTAAATCGATTTTTCTCCTTAACTAAGCCCCGGAAAGCGAAAAAGAGCTTAATTTGATATCATTTTTTTAACTAAGCCCCGGAGAGCGAAAAAGAGCTTAATTTGAAATCATTTATTTTTTTTTCATTTTTATACAAACTTTAAATCGATTTTTCTCCTTAACTAAGCTCCGGAGAGCGAAAAAGAGCTTAATTTGAAATCATTTATTTTTCGACCAAAAATTCGAATTTTCAAAAAAAAAATTTTTAATTTTTTTTTCATTTTTATACAAACTTTAAATCGATTTTTCTCCTTAACTAAGCCCCGCAGAGCGAAAAAGAGCTTAATTTGAAATCATTTTTTTTTTGACCAAAAAAAATTCGAATTTTCCAAAAAAAAAAATATTTTTTTTTTTAATTTTTATACAAACTTTAAATCGATTTTTCTCCTTAACTAAGCCCCGGAGAGCAAAAAAGAGCTTAATTTGAAATCATATATTTTTCGACCAAAAAAAATTCATTTTTATACAAACTTTAAAAGAGAGCGAAAAAGAGCTTAATTTGAAATCATTTATTTTTCGACCAAAAAAAATTTTAATTTTTATACAAACTTTAAATCGATTTTTCTCCTTAACTAAGCCCCGCAGAGCGAAAAAGAGCTTAATTTGAAATCATTTTTTTTTCGACCAAAAAAAATTCGAATTTTCCAAAAAACAAAATTATTTTTTTTTTTTCATTTTTATACAAACTTTAAATCGATTTTTCTCCTTAACTAAGCCCCGGAGAGCGAAAAAGAGCTTAATATGAAATCATATATTTTTCGACCAAAAAAAATTCATTTTTATACAAACTTTAAATCGATTTTTCTCCTTAACTAAGCCCTGGAGAGCGAAAAAGAGCTTAATTTGAAATCATTTATTTTTTTTCATTTTTATACAAACTTTAAATCGATTTTTCTCCTTAACTAAGCACCGGAGAGCGAAAAAGAGCTTAATTTGAAATCATTTATTTTTCGACCAAAAAAAATTCGAATTTTCCAAAAAAAAAATTATTTTTTACAAACTTTAAATCGATTTTTCTCCTTAACTAAGCCCCGGAGAGCGAAAAAGAGCTTAATTTGAAATCATTTATTTTTCGACCGGAGAGCGAAAAAGAGCTTAAATTGAAATCATATATTTTTCGACCAAAAAAATTCATTTTTATACAAACTTTAAATCGATTTTTCTCCTTAACTAAGCCCCGGAGAGCGAAATCATTTATTTTTTTTCATTTTTATACAAACTTTAAATCGATTTTTCTCCTTAACTAAGCCCCGGAGAGCCAAAAAGAGCTTAATTTGAAGTCTTTTATTTTTTTTCATTTTTATACAAACTTTAAATCGATTTTTCTCCTTTACTAAGTCCCGGAGAGCGAAAAAGAGCTTAATTTGAAATCATTTATTTTTTTTCATTTGTATACAAACTTTAAATCGATTTTTCTCCTTAACTAAGCCCCGGAAAGCGAAAAAGAGCTTAATTTGAAATCATTTTTTTAACTAAGCCCCGGAGAGCGAAAAAGAGCTTAATTTGAAATCATTTATTTTTTTTTCATTTTTATACAAACTTTAAATCGATTTTTCTCCTTAACTAAGCTCCGGAGAGCGAAAAAGAGCTTAATTTGAAATCATTTATTTTTCGACCAAAAATTCGAATTTTCAAAAAAAAAATTTTTAATTTTTTTTTCATTTTTATACAAACTTTAAATCGATTTTTCTCCTTAACTAAGCCCCGGAGAGCAAAAAAGAGCTTAATTTAAAATCATATATTTTTCGACCAAAAAAAATTCATTTTTATACAAACTTTAAAAGAGAGCGAAAAAGAGCTTAATTTGAAATCATTTATTTTTCGACCAAAAAAAATTTTAATTTTTATACAAACTTTGAAATCATTTTTTTTTCGACCAAAAAAAATTCGAATTTTCCAAAAAAAAAATTATTTTTTTTTTTTCATTTTTATACAAACTTTAAATCGATTTTTCTCCTTAACTAAGCCCCGGAGAGCGAAAAAGAGCTTAATATGAAATCATATATTTTTCGACCAAAAAAAATTCATTTTTATACAAACTTTAAATCGATTTTTCTCCTTAACTAAGCCCTGGAGAGCGAAAAAGAGCTTAATTTAAAATCATTTATTTTTTTTCATTTTTATACAAACTTTAAATCGATTTTTCTCCTTAACTAAGCACCGGAGAGCGAAAAAGAGCTTAATTTGAAATCATTTATTTTTCGACCAAAAATTCGAATTTTCAAAAAAAAAAAAATTTAATTTTTTTTTCATTTTTATACAAACTTTAAATCAATTTTTCTCCTTAACTAAGCCCCGCAGAGCGAAAAAGAGCTTAATTTGAAATCATTTTTTTTTTTCATTTTTATTCAGACTTTAAATCGATTTTTCTCCTTAACTCCCCGGAGAGCGAAAAAGAGCTTAATTTGAAATCATTAATTTTTTTTCATTTTTATACAAACTTTAAATCGATTTTTCTCCTTAACTAAGACCCGGAGAGCGAAAAAGAGCTTAATTTGAAATCGTTTATTTTTTTTCATTTTTATACAAACTTTAAATCGATTTTTCTCCTAAACTAATCGATTTTTCTCCTAAAAGAGCTTAATTTGAAATCATTTATTTTTCGACCAAAAAAAATTCGAATTTTCCAAAAAAAAAATTATTTTTTACAAACTTAAAATCGATTTTTCTCCTTAACTAAGCCCCGCAGAGCGAAAAAGAGCTTAATTTGAAATCATTTTTTTTTTATTTTTATACAAACTTTAAATCGATTTTTCTCCTTAACTAAGCCCCGGAGAGCGAAAAAGAGCTTAATTTGAAATCATTAATTTTTTTTCATTTTTATACAAACTTTAAATCGATTTTTCTCCTTAACTAAGCCCCGGAGAGCGAAAAAGAGCTTAATTTGAAATCGTTTATTTTTTTTCATTTTTATACAAACTTTAAATCGATTTTTCTCCTAAACTAATCGATTTTTCTCCTAAAAGAGCTTAATTTGAAATCATTTATTTTTCGACCAAAAAAAATTCAAATTTTCCAAAAAAAAAAAATTAATTTTTTTTTTTCATTTTTATACAAACTTTAAATCGATTTTTCTCCTTAACTAAGCCCTGGAGAGCGAAAAAGAGCTTAATTTGAAATCATATATTTTTCGACCAAAAAAATTCATTTTTATACAAACTTTAAATCGATTTTTCTCCTTAACTAAGCCCCGGAGAGCGAAAAAGAGCTTAATTTGAAATCATTTATTTTTTTTCATTTTTATACAAACTTTAAATCGATTTTTCTCCTTAACTTAGCCCCGGAGAGCCAAAAAGAGCTTAATTTGAAGTCATTTATTTTTTTTCATTTTTATACAAACTTTAAATCGATTTTTCTCCTTTACTAAGTCCCGGAGAGCGAAAAAGAGCTTAATTTGAAATCATTTTTTTTTTTATTTTTATACAAACTTTAAATCGATTTTTCTCCTTAACTAAGCCCCGGAGAGCGAAAAGGAGCTTAATTTGAAATCATTTAACTTTTTTTTTTTCATTTTTATACAAACTTTAAATCGATTTTTCTCCTTAACTAAGCCCCTGATTTTTCTCCTTAACTAAGCCCTGGATTTTTCTCCTTAACTAAGCCCCGGAGAGCGAAAAAGAGCTTAATTTGAAATCATTTATTTTTCGACCGGAGAGCGAAAAAGAGCTTAATTTGAAATCATTTATTTTTCGACCAAAAAAAATTTTAATTTTTATACAAACTTTAAATCGATTTTTCTCCTTAACTAAGCCCCGGAGAGCGAAAAAGAGCTTAATTTGAAATCATTTATTTTTTTCATTTTTATACAAACTTTAGATCGATTTTTCTCCTTAACTAAGCCCCGGAGAGCGAAAAAGAGCTTAATTTGAAATCATTTATTTTTTTTAATTTTTATACAAACTTTAAATCGATTTTTCTCCTTAACTAAGCCCCGGAGAGCGAAAAAGAGCTTAATTTGAAATCATTTATTTTTCGACCAAAAATTCGAATTTTCAAAAAAAAAATAAAATTTAATTTTTTTTTCATTTTTATATAAACTTTAAATCGATTTTTCTCCTTAACTAAGCCCCGGAGAGCGAAAAAGAGTTAATTTGAAATCATTTTTTTTCTTTCATTTTTATACAAACTTTAAATCGATTTTTCTCCTTAACTAAGCCCCGGAGAGCGAAAAAGAGCTTAATTTGAAATCATTTATTTTTTTCATTTTTATACAAACTTTAAATCGATTTTTCTCCTTAAATAAGCCCCGGAGAGCGAAAAAGAGCTTAATATGAAATCATTTATTTTTCGACCAAAAATTCGAATTTTCAAAAAAAAAATTATTTTTTACAAACTTTAAATCGATTTTTCTCCTTAACTAAGCCCCGGAGAGCGAAAAAGAGCTTAATTTGAAATTATTTTTTGCTTTCATTTTTATACAAACTTTAAATCGATTTTTCTCCTTAACTAATACCCTGATTTTTCTCCTTAACTAAGCCCTGGATTTTTCTCCTTAGCTAAGCCCCGGAGAGCGAAAAAGAGCTTAATTTGAAATCATTTATTTTTCGACCGGAGAGCGAAAAAGAGCTTAAATTGAAATCATATATTTTTCGACCAAAAAAATTCATTTTTATACAAACTTTAAATCGATTTTTCTCCTTAACTAAGCCCCGGAGAGCGAAAAAGAGCGAAAAAGAGCTTAATTTGAAATCATTTATTTTTTTTTCATTTTTATACAAACTTTAAATCGATTTTTCTCCTTAACTATGCCCCGGAGAGCGAAAAAGAGCTTAATTTGAAATCATTTATTTTTTTTCATTTTTATACAAACTTTAAATCGATTTTTCTCCTTAACTAAGCCCCGGAAAGCGAAAAAGAGCTTAATTTGAAATCATTTTTTTAACTAAGCCCCGGAGAGCGAAAAAGAGCTTAATTTGAAATCATTTATTTTTTTTTTCATTTTTATACAAACTTTAAATCGATTTTTCTCCTTAACTAAGCCCCGGAGAGCGAAAAAGAGCTTAATATGAAATCATATATTTTTCGACCAAAAAAAATTAATTTTTATACAAACTTTAAGTCGATTTTTCTCCTTAACTAAGCCCCGCAGAGCGAAAAAGAGCTTAATTTGAAATCATTTTTTTTGACCAAAAAAAATTCGAATTTTCCAAAAAAAAAATTATTTTTTACAAACTTTAATCGATTTTTCTCCTTAACTAAGCCCTGGAGAGCGAAAAAGAGCTTAATTTGAAATCATTTATTTTTCGACCAAAAATTCGAATTTTCAAAAAAAAATAAAATTTAATTTTTTTTTTCATTTTTATACAAACTTTAAATCGATTTTTCTCCTTAACTAAGCCCCGGAGAGCGAAAAAGAGTTAATTTGAAATCATTTTTTTTCTTTCATTTTTATACAAACTTTAAATCGATTTTTCTCCTTAACTAAGCCCCGGAGAGCGAAAAAGAGCTTAATTTGAAATCATTTATTTTTTTCATTTTTATACAAACTTTAAATCGATTTTTCTCCTTAACTAAGCCCCGGAGAGCGAAAAAGAGTTTAATTTGAAATCATTTATTTTTCGACCAAAAAAAATTCGAATTTTCCAAAAAAAAAAATTATTTTTTACAAACTTTAAATCGATTTTTCTCCTTAACTAAGCCCCGGAGAGCGAAAAAGAGCTTAATTTGAAATCATTTATTTTTCGACCAAAAATTCGAATTTTCAAAAAAAAAAATTTAATTTTTTTTTCATTTTTATACAAACTTTAAATCGATTTTTCTCCTTAACTAAGCCCCGGAGAGCGAAAAAGAGCTTAATTTGAAATCATTTATTTTTTTTCATTTTTATACAAACTTTAAACCGAATTTTCTCCTTAACTAAGCCCCGGAGAGCGAAAAAGAGCTTCATTTGAAATCATTTATTTTTCGACCAAAAAAAATTCGAATTTTCCAAAAAAAAAAAATTATTTTTTACAAACTTTAAATCGATTTTTCTCCTTAACTAAGCCCCGGAGAGCGAAAAAGAGCTTAATTTGAAATCATTTTTTTTTCTTTCATTTTTATACAAACTTTAAATCGATTTTTCTCCTTAACTAAGCCTCGGAGAGCGAAAAAGAGGTTAATTTGAAATCATTTTTTTTTTTCTTTCATTTTTATACAAACTTTAAATCGATTTTTCTCCTTAACTAAGCCCCGGAGAGCGAAAAAGAGGTTAATTTGAAATCATTTTTTTTTCTTTCATTTTTATACAAACTTTAAATCGATTTTTCTCCTTAACTAAGCCCCGGAGAGCGAAAAAGAGCTTAATTTGAAATCATTTTTTTTTCTTTCATTTTTATACAAACTTTAAATCGATTTTTCTCCTTAACTAAGCCTCGGAGAGCTAAAAAGAGGTTAAATTGAAATCATTTTTTTTTCTTTCATTTTTATACAAACTTTAAATCGATTTTTCTCCTTAACTAAGCCCCGGAGAGCGAAAAAGAGCTTAATTTGAAATCATTTTTTTTTTCTTTCATTTTTATACAAACTTTAAATCGATTTTTCTCCTTAACTAAGCCTCGGAGAGCGAAAAAGAGGTTAATTTGAAATCATTTTTTTTTCTTTCATTTTTATACAAACTTTGAATCGATTTTTCTCCTTAACTAAGCCCCGGAGAGCGAAAAAGAGCTTAATTTGAAATCATTTTTTTTTCTTTCATTTTTATACAAACTTTAAATCGATTTTTCTCCTTAACTAAGCCCCGGAGAGCGAAAAAGAGGTTAATTTGAAATCATTTTTTTTTTTCTTTCATTTTTATACAAACTTTAAATCGATTTTTCTCCTTAACTAAGCCCCGGAGAGCGAAAAAGAGCTTAATTTGAAATCATTTTTTTTTCTTTCATTTTTATACAAACTTTAAATCGATTTTTCTCCTTAACTAAGCCTCGGAGAGCGAAAAAGAGGTTAATTTGAAATCATTTTTGTTTCTTTCATTTTTATACAAACTTTAAATCGATTTTTCTCCTTAACTAAGCCCCGGAGAGCGAAAAAGAGGTTAATTTGAAATCATTTTTTTTTTTTCTTTCATTTTTATACAAACTTTAAATCGATTTTTCTCCTTAACTAAGCCCCGGAGAGCGAAAAAGAGCTTAATTTGAAATCATTTATTTTTTTCATTTTTATACAAACTTTAAATCGATTTTTCTCCTTAAATAAGCCCCGGAGAGCGAAAAAGAGCTTAATATGAAATCATTTATTTTTCGACCAAAAATTCGAATTTTCAAAAAAATAAAAATTTTAATTTTTTTTTTCATTTTTATACAAACTTTAAATCGATTTTTCTCCTTAACTAAGCCCCGGAGAGCGAAAAAGAGGTTAATTTGAAATCATTTATTTTTCGACCAAAAAAATTATTTTTTTTTTCATTTTTATACAAACTTTAAATCGATTTTTCTCCTTAACTACGTCCCGGGGAGCGAAAAAGAGCTTAATATGAAATCATTTATTTTTCGACCAAAAATTCGAAAAAAAATTTTAATTTTTTTTTTCATTTTTATACAAACTTTAAATCGATTTTTCTCCTTAACTAAGCCCCGGAGAGCGAAAAAGAGGTTAATTTGAAATCATTTTTTTTTCTTTCATTTTTATACAAACTTTAAATCGATTTTTCTCCTTAACTAAGCCCCGGAGAGCGAAAAAGAGCTTAATTTGAAATCATTTATTTTTTTCATTTTTATACAAACTTTAAATCGATTTTTCTCCTTAACTAAGCCCCGGAGAGCGAAAAAGAGTTTAATTTGAAATCATTTATTTTTCGACCAAAAAAAATTCGAATTTTCCAAAAAAAAAAAATTATTTTTTACAAACTTTAAATCGATTTTTCTCCTTAACTTAGCCCCGGAGAGCGAAAAAGAGCTTAATTTGAAATCATTTTTTTTTCATTTTTATACAAACTTTGAATCTATTTTTCTCCTTAACTAAGCCCCGGAGAGCGAAAAAGAGTTTAATTTGAAATCATTTATTTTTCGACCAAAAATTCGAATTTTCAAAAAAAAAATTTTAATTTTTTTTTCATTTTTATACAAACTTTAAATCGATTTTTCTCCTTAACTAAGCCCCGGAGAGCGAAAAAGAGCTTAATTTGAAATCATTTATTTTTTTTCATTTTTATACAAACTTTAAACCGAATTTTCTCCTTAACTAAGCCCCGGAGAGCGAAAAAGAGCTTAATTTGAAATCATTTATTTTTCGACCAAAAAAAATTCGAATTTTCCAAAAAAAAAAATTATTTTTTACAAACTTTAAATCGATTTTTCTCCTTAACTAAGCCCCGGAGAGCGAAAAAGAGCTTAATTTGAAATCATTTTTTTTTTTCATTTTTATACAAACTTTGAATCGATTTTTCTCCTTAACTAAGCCCCGGAGAGCGAAAAAGAGCTTAATTTGAAATCATTTTTTTTTCTTTCATTTTTATACAAACTTTAAATCGATTTTTCTCCTTAACTAAGCCTCGGAGAGCGAAAAAGAGGTTAATTTGAAATCATTTTTTTTTTCTTTCATTTTTATACAAACTTTAAATCGATTTTTCTCCTTAACTAAGCCCCGAAAAAGAGGTTAATTTGAAATCATTTTTTTTTCTTTCATTTTTATACAAACTTTAAATCGATTTTTCTCCTTAACTAAGCCCCGGAGAGCGAAAAAGAGCTTAATTTGAAATCATTTTTTTTTCTTTCATTTTTATACAAACTTTAAATCGATTTTTCTCCTTAACTAAGCCTCGGAGAGCGAAAAAGAGGTTAAATTGAAATCATTTTTTTTTTCTTTCATTTTTATACAAACTTTAAATCGATTTTTCTCCTTAACTAAGCCCCGGAGAGCGAAAAAGAGCTTAATTTGAAATCATTTTTTTTTTCTTTCATTTTTATACAAACTTTAAATCGATTTTTCTCCTTAACTAAGCCTCGGAGAGCGAAAAAGAGGTTAATTTGAAATCATTTTTTTTTTCTTTCATTTTTATACAAACTTTGAATCGATTTTTCTCCTTAACTAAGCCCCGGAGAGCGAAAAAGAGCTTAATTTGAAATCATTTTTTTTTCTTTCATTTTTATACAAACTTTAAATCGATTTTTCTCCTTAACTAAGCCCCGGAGAGCGAAAAAGAGGTTAATTTGAAATCATTTTTTTTTTCTTTCATTTTTATACAAACTTTAAATCGATTTTTCTCCTTAACTAAGCCCCGGAGAGCGAAAAAGAGCTTAATTTGAAATCATTTTTTTTTCTTTCATTTTTATACAAACTTTAAATCGATTTTTCTCCTTAACTAAGCCTCGGAGAGCGAAAAAGAGGTTAATTTGAAATCATTTTTGTTTCTTTCATTTTTATACAAACTTTAAATCGATTTTTCTCCTTAACTAAGCCCCGGAGAGCGAAAAAGAGGTTAATTTGAAATCATTTTTTTTTTTCTTTCATTTTTATACAAACTTTAAATCGATTTTTCTCCTTAACTAAGCCCCGGAGAGCGAAAAAGAGCTTAATTTGAAATCATTTATTTTTTTCATTTTTATACAAACTTTAAATCGATTTTTCTCCTTAAATAAGCCCCGGAGAGCGAAAAAGAGCTTAATATGAAATCATTTATTTTTCGACCAAAAATTCGAATTTTCAAAAAAAAAAAAATTTTAATTTTTTTTTTCATTTTTATACAAACTTTAAATCGATTTTTCTCCTTAACTAAGCCCCGGAGAGCGAAAAAGAGGTTAATTTGAAATCATTTATTTTTCGACCAAAAAAATTATTTTTTTTTTCATTTTTATACAAACTTTAAATCGATTTTTCTCCTTAACTACGTCCCGGGGAGCGAAAAAGAGCTTAATATGAAATCATTTATTTTTCGACCAAAAATTCGAAAAAAAATTTTAATTTTTTTTTTCATTTTTATACAAACTTTAAATCGATTTTTCTCCTTAACTAAGCCCCGGAGAGCGAAAAAGAGGTTAATTTGAAATCATTTTTTTTTCTTTCATTTTTATACAAACTTTAAATCGATTTTTCTCCTTAACTAAGCCCCGGAGAGCGAAAAAGAGCTTAATTTGAAATCATTTATTTTTTTCATTTTTATACAAACTTTAAATCGATTTTTCTCCTTAACTAAGCCCCGGAGAGCGAAAAAGAGTTTAATTTGAAATCATTTATTTTTTTTCATTTTTATACAAACTTTAAACCGAATTTTCTCCTTAACTAAGCCCCGGAGAGCGAAAAAGAGCTTAATTTGAAATCATTTATTTTTCGACCAAAAAAAATTCGAATTTTCCAAAAAAAAAAATTATTTTTTACAAACTTTAAATCGATTTTTCTCCTTAACTAAGCCCCGGAGAGCGAAAAAGAGGTTAATTTGAAATCATTTTTTTTTTCTTTCATTTTTATACAAACTTTAAATCGATTTTTCTCCTTAACTAAGCCCCGGAGAGCGAAAAAGAGCTTAATTTGAAATCATTTATTTTTCGACCAAAAAAAATTTTCATTTTTATACAAACTTTAAATCGATTTTTCTCCTTAACTAAGCCCCGGAGAGCGAAAAAGAGCTTAATTTGAAATCATTTTTTTTTTTTCATTTTTATACAAACTTTAAATCGATTTTTCTCCTTAACTAAGCCCCGGAGAGCGAAAAGAGCTTAATTTTAAATCATTTTTTTTTTTGATTTTTATACAAACTTTAAATCGATTTTTCTCCTTAACTAAGCCCCGGAGAGCGAAAAAGAGCTTAACTTGAAATCATTTATTTTTTTCATTTTTATACAAACTTTAAATCGATTTTTCTCCTTAACAGCCCCGGAGAGAGAAAAAGAGCTTAATTTAAAATGATTTTTTTTTTCATTTTTATACAAACTTTAAATCGATTTTTCTCCTTAACTAAGCCCCGGAGAGCGAAAAAGAGCTTAATTTGAAATCATTTATTTTTCGACCAAAAAAAATTCATTTTTATACAAACTTTAAATCGATTTTTCTCCTTAACTAAGCCCCGGAGAGCGAAAAAGAGCTTAATTTGAAATCGTTTATTTTTTTTCATTTTTATACAAACTTTAAATCGATTTTTCTCCTTAACTAAGCCCCGGAGAGCGAAAAAGAGCTTAATTTGAAATCATTTATTTTTCGACCAAAAATTCGAATTTTCAAAAAAAAAAATTTTAATTTTTTTTTCATTTTTATACAAACTTTAAATCGATTTCTCCTTAACTAAGCCCCGCAGAGCGAAAAAGAGCTTAATTTGAAATCATTTTTTTTTTTCATTTTTATACAAACTTTAAATCGATTTTTCTCCTTAACTAAGCCCCGGAGAGCGAAAAAGAGCTTAATTTGAAATCATTTATTTTTCGACCAAAAAAAATTCGAATTTTCCAAAAAAAAAAATTATTTTTTACAAACTTTAATTCGATTTTTCTCCTTAACTAAGCCCCGGAGAGCGAAAAAGAGCTTAATTTGAAATCATTTTTTTTTTTCATTTTTATACAAACTTTGAATCGATTTTTCTCCTTAACTAAGCCCCGGAGAGCGAAAAAGAGCTTAATTTGAAATCATTTTTTTTTCTTTCATTTTTATACAAACTTTAAATCGATTTTTCCCCTTAACTAAGCCTCGGAGAGCGAAAAAGAGGTTAATTTGAAATCATTTTTTTTTCTTTCATTTTTATACAAACTTTAAATCCATTTTTCTCCTTAACTAAGCCCCGGAGAGCGAAAAAGAGCTTAATTTGAAATCATTTATTTTTCGACCAAAAAAAATTCATTTTTATACAAACTTTAAATCGATTGCGAAAAAGAGCTTAATTTGAAATCGTTTATTTTTTTCATTTTTATACAAACTTTAAATCGATTTTTCTCCTTAACTAAGCCCCGGAGAGCGAAAAAGAGCTTAATTTGAAATCATTTATTTTTCGAAATCATATATTTTTCCACCAAAACAAATTCATTTTTATACAAACTTTAACTAAGCCCCGGAGGGCGAAAAAGAGCTTAATTTGAAATCATTTATTTTTCGACCAAAAATTCGAATAAAATAAAATTTAATTTTTTTTTTCATTTTTATACAAACTTTAAATCGATTTTTCTCCTTAACTAAGCCCCGGAGAGCGAAAAAGAGCTTAATTTGAAATCATTTATTTTTCGACCAAAAATTCGAATTTTCAAAAAAAAAAATTTAATTTTTTTTTCATTTTTATACAAACTTTAAATCGATTTCTCCTTAACTAAGCCCCGCAGAGCGAAAAAGAGCTTAATTTGAAATCATTTTTTTTCTTTCATTTTTATACAAACTTTAAATCGATTTTTCTCCTTAACTAAGCCCCGGAGAGCGAAAAAGAGGTTAATTTGAAATCATTTTTTTTTCTTTCATTTTTATACAAACTTTAAATCGATTTTTCTCCTTAACTAAGCCCCGGAGAGCGAAAAAGAGCTTAATTTGAAATCATTTATTTTTCCACCAAAAATTCGAATTTAAAAAAAAAAAATTTAATTTTTTTTCATTTTTATACAAACTTTAAATCGATTTTTCTCCTTAACTAAGCCCCAGAGAGCGAAAAAGAGCTTAATTTGAAATCATTTATTTTTCGACCAAAAATTCGAATTTTCAAAAAAAAAATTTTAATTTTTTTTTCATTTTTATACAAAGTTTAAATCGATTTTTCTCCTTAAGTAAGCCCCGGAGAGCGAAAAAGAGCTTAATTTGAAATCATTTATTTTTTTTCATTTTTATACAAACTTTAAATCGATTTTTCTCCTTAACTAAGCCCCGGAGAGCGAAAAAGAGCTTAATTTGAAATCATTTATTTTTCGACCAAAAAAAATTCGAATTTTCCAAAAAAAAAAATTATTTTTTACAAACTTTAAATCGATTTTTCTCCTTAACTAAGCCCCGGAGAGCGAAAAAGAGCTTAATTTGAAATCATTTTTTTTTTCATTTTTATACAAACTTTGAATCGATTTTTCTCCTTAACTAAGCCCCGGAGAGCGAAAAAGAGCTTAATTTGAAATCATTTTTTTTTTCTTTCATTTTTATACAAACTTTAAATCGATTTTTCTCCTTAACTAAGCCTCGGAGAGCGAAAAAGAGGTTAATTTGAAATCATTTTTTTTTTCTTTCATTTTTATACAAACTTTAAATCGATTTTTCTCCTTAACAGCCCCGGAGAGAGAAAAAGAGCTTAATTTAAAATGATTTTTTTTTTTTCATTTTTATACAAACTTTAAATCGATTTTTCTCCTTAACCGGAGAGCGAAAAAGAGCTTAATTTGAAATCATTTATTTTTTTTCTTTTTTATACAAACTTTAAATCGATTTTTCTCCTTAACTAAGCCCCGGAGAGCGAAAAAGAGCTTAATTTGAAATCATTTATTTTTCGACCAAAAATTCGAATTTTCAAAAAAAAAATAAAATTTAATTTTTTTTTTTCATTTTTATACAAACTTTAAATCGATTTTTCTCCTTAACTAAGCCCCCGATTTTTCTCCTTAACTAAGCCCCGGATTTTTCTCCTTAACTAAGCCCCGGAGAGCGAAAAAGAGCTTAATTTGAAATCATTTATTTTTCGACCAAAATTCGAATTTTCAAAAAAAAAAAAATTTTTAATTTTTTTTTTTCATTTTTATACAAACTTTAAATCGATTTTTCTCCTTAACTAAGCCCCGGAGAGCGAAAAAGAGGTTAATTTGAAATCATTTTTTTTTTTCTTTCATTTTTATACAAACTTTAAATCGATTTTTCTCCTTAACTAAGCCCCGGAGAGCGAAAAAGAGCTTAATTTGAAATCATTTATTTTTCGACCAAAAATTCGAATTTTTAAAAAAAAAAAATAAAACTTAATTTTTTTTTTCATTTTTATACAAACTTTAAATCGATTTTTCTCCTTAACTAAGCCCCCGATTTTTCTCCTTAACTAAGCCCCGGATTTTTCTCCTTAACTAAGCCCCGGAGAGCGAAAAAGAGCTTAATTTGAAATCATATATTTTTCGACCAAATATTCGCATTTTCAAAAAAAAAAAATTTTTTTTTTTTTTTCAAGGGGAACGAAATAGTATGGGGAACGAGTGGAATTGAAGCACTAGATAAGCAGAACGAATTGCAATGAAACTGAAAACGAGTAAAATTTGAACACTAGAAAGGGAACTGAAACGGAACGGGAGTGGAATTAAAATACCAAGGCAATGAAACGATATTTAATGGGACGGGGAACGAGTGGAATTGAAACTGTCGAACGAAATGGAATGCAATGCAATGGGAAACGATTTTAATTAAAAACTTTTTTAGCGCAACGAAATGGAATGGAACGAGTAAAGTTAAATACTGGAAAATAGGAGTGAAATCTAATAAAACACGTGAGGGGTTGAAATGAAACACTGGGCAAGGGGAATGAAATAGAATAAAACAGTGAACGAGTGGAATTGAAACACAAGATAAGGGGAATGAAATGGAATGGGGAACGAAAGAAATTTAAACACTAGTCAGGGTGTTTTATTTAAGCACTAGGCAAAGAGAACGAAATGGAATAGAACGGGTAAAAAATTGAAACTCAAATAATGTGCAAATTATTAAAAAAATTTCATTAATTTTGATTCTGACGATCTGAAAAAATCTATTATATAGTACATATGTTTTTCGGATTTTATTCACTAAATATGAGATATCTACTTATGAATTTGGCGGCTACAGTGCCCTAAAACTAATTTGTGAAGTAGGTCTAAAAATATACCGACTGGCACCAAAAGCAATTTTTGGGGACTTTTATATGGGGACTAGATCTTATCGTAGGTAAACATTTATTTTGTTACAAACATCAGAACCCCCTTTTCAACAAATAGTTGGTATGTAGGGTATTAATGTTATATTGGATTTAATGGTATTTCTTGTGTTCTATTAAAAGCAGAATTTTCTTCAATATGAAACCTTTTAAGGGATTTCTTGTGTTATCTATTTCAGTGTTGTTTTTCGTTGATGGGGGGGGGGGGGGGGGGGGGGGGATTTTTGTATTTTGTGAAAAAAGATATCTGGGCTGGAGTAATGATGGATACTGGGATTTGTAAAAAAAAATATATAATATAAAAAAAGTGTTTGCCAATTTTTAATAATCTTTTTTCTTTTGCTTTCTAGTTAAACAAATTTATCATGGAATTTGAACTTGAAGAATTGCAACAACATTCAGACCATGTTACTGGTAAGAAATATTAACAATAAAATATAATTATCAATTTTACTCTACACATATAATAATGATTAAATACCTTCTCGGAAGGTTGGCCGACTTTAATTTTTCTTACTTGTCTTTCCCTTGAAGTATTTTCTTTTTTTTTTAGCGATTTTTGTTTTCTTTTTAAATGTTTCCTTTAAGGTTTTCATTAATTTATTGCATAAATCGATTATTTTATTTTCCATTTCCCTCATTTGTTATATTGTTCTAATTAACTTTCAAATCCTAGTTAAACCATTACAAACGTAACCAAATATACGTGTTCTTCAAAATCATATTCATTATCATAATCATTGTTATATGTTTATTAGAATTTATCTTAAGGACTTATTTTAAGCTTAACTTTAGCTGCAAATACATATGAATTTATATACATATAATGTAGAACAATAAGTACAGAGAAATCTCTTTATAAAAGAAGGTGATATTTTAATGAAAATTATACAATTGTAGAGTTATTACTCCGTGCGAGGATAATTAATATGTCCAATTTATGGCTGCATAAAGTATTCATGTTTTGGAAAAATACTTTAAGAATTACTAGCGGGTAAGCCCGCTACGTTGTTGGGGAAGATAAGATGTTGTTTGTGAGGTGATAAAGAACCATAAATAGTTTGGCCATTAAAGTTTTTCGAAAAAAAGCCCCATATGTGCGAAGCCTATGCAAAAATAAATTATTGAGAATGTTGTTATTTATTTCGTTCCCATTGTTTAGTGTTTTTATTCCACTCGTGTCTCGTTTCATCCAATTTCGTTCCATTTTTCTGGTGTTTCTTTCCTCTTGTTCCCAGTTCTATTCCATTTCGCTCTCATCTCTTTTAAGATCTGTAATGTTTAAATTTCACTCGTTCTCCGTTTCATGCCATTTCGTTTCCTTTGTAAAGTGCTTCAATTCCGTTTCATTTTATTTTGCGTCGCCTTGTCTGGTGTTTCAAATTCACTCTTTACTTGTTGTATTCTATTTCGTGTTTCAATTTCAGTCGTTCCCCGTTCCATACCATTTAGTTTCAACTGTCTAATTTTTCAATTTCACACATTTCCCATTCCATTTCATTTCGGTGTCAAATCCACTCGTTCCCTGTTTCATTCCACTTCGTTTCCCTTCTCGAGTATTTAAATTTCACTCGTTTCCCTTTCCCGTTCCATTCCGTTCTCCTTGTCTAGTGCTTCAATTCAACTCGTTCCCCGTTCCATCCATTTGTATTCCTTTTGTAAAGTGTTTCAGTTCCACTTATTCCCATTCAGTATCATTTCGGATCTAGTATTTCAATTCCACCCGTATCTTCTTCCTTTTCATTTCGCCAACCCCCCTTTGCGTAGTGTTTCAATTCCACTTATTTCCCGTTACATTCTATTTCGTTTTCCAATTTTAATATTTCAATTCCACTCGTTTTTTAAATTGCAAGTTTTTAGCTAAAGCTGTTTATGCAGGCCGTTAAGGGAGAGAATTTTCCCTTTTGATCCCTGATTATTATAATGCACCTGGTGAATATTTAATAAAAACCTTATTAGTAATACAGCCCATACTCCAGGATGCACATATTTTAAATTTAAAGTTAATTGCAAAAAGGTTTTTAGCAGGTTTTTTAGGAAGAGCTTATTCTCCTTTTGAGTCCTTATTTTTACCACGTATGTGACAGAATTTCGAATCGTTATCTAATCAGTAAATGAATTCATATTTCAGGAATTTCAGATTTCTACTCATTAACAGCAAGGGTTTTTTCCTTTTAACCCCACGTTCCCGGAGCAAATTCAAAAAATGTGTGAGGCCATATTCCAGAGAACAAATATCTTAAGTTTAAGGTTTCTAGCCAAAGCAGTATAGGGAAATCCTTTCCCATTTCATACCCTAATTTTTGCCACGTTCTTGACGAAAATTTCAAAAATACCTTATCAGTGGTGCATCATCCTATACTTTAGGAAACAAAGATTTTAAATTTAAAATTTATAGTCAAAGAAGTTTGGGCAGACCGTGATGCATTATAGATTCATCCGTGACATTTTTTTGCAAAAAAAAAAAAAAATATTTTTCAACCTAATCTCCTTTTAGCTCAATACACTTTGCCTAAATTTTGTCCAATTTTTGTATACCTTCCAAAAAATAGGATTTTTCAAGGTCCATAAAAAAGGCATTTGTTTGATCAATAATTTCATAGGTGGAGCTAAATCTCTTTCTACCGAGCCATTTCTTTAGGTTTGGAAATGGGAAATAGTCACTGGGGGCTGATTCCGGAAAATGTGGCGGATGAGGTACAGGAGTCCAATTCATGGAATATTGCCATTGAGACACGATTACGTTTATGGTCAATTGAGAGCAAACGCGGCACCCATCTTGCAAACAGCTTTCTTAAATCCAACTGATCGTTAAAAATCGAAATCACACTGCCATATGAAATGCCTATGGCATCAATAATCTCACGCACTTTTACTCTTCGACCGGCCAACACCATATCGTGGATTTTTTCGATATTTTCGGGTGTATTGACCTCAATTGGCTGTACAGAACGTTCAACGTCATTTGTACTTGTGCGACCACAACGAAAGTCAGTAAACCACTTTTTTACCATTGAAATCGATGGTGCAGAGTCCCCATAGTATATATGAAGCTTTTCCTCGTTTTGATTGACGTTTTTTTTTTTTTTTTTGCAAAAAATAATGTTTAATGAGCACTCGAAATTCACTTTTTTCTATTTTTAAAAAAATCCACGAGGTTGTATATTTTGAACAGCTCTTAAACGCAAAGAAAATGCCGGAACTTGCTCTAAATTTGACAGTAGTCTATTAAAAGGTGGTACTTGATGGGAGCAGTGTTGCATTTCATATAACTACGAGGGAAGTTCGAAAAGTCACGGACTTATTGATCCGCCCTCGTAAGAATTGGCCACGACCGAGACCATGATCCTAATTTTGTTACACAGTGTTACCTATTCATTTAAATTTTATCAACATTTTATTTTAATAAAAAAAATTCTTTTGCATACTGTCCGCTTATTAAAGTATTTACTTTATTTATGTGTATTTTCATGTTACAAATGAACAAACCATATTAGTTCATTTGATTAGGGATTTGTCCTGTATTCATTTAAGTGTATGCGTGCATGTAAGTGTATGGGAGTTTGAATATGTTTGTGAGGTTATGTTTCATATAAAAATTTAACATATGACAACCATTCATATTTATCCTTAGGCTTACAAAATTATACTATGAATACAGTTAATTGAATTCTCATGAGAATTTATGGTTTAATACAATGTTTTAGGTTAACAATAACAAAAAAAAAATATATATAATAATAATTTTTTAGCAAAAAGTACAAGTTCAACAATATTTGAGAAATACTCTGTAGAATTTTAAAATACTTTAAAAATTGTTTGAAAGGAAAATTTAATGACATTTTAGTAGAAAATGTATTAAAAATTTTGCATAAAATATTCTTAAAACTAAAGGTCCATTGTACCATAAAAAGATCTTACGGTCTCCGGACGTGTTTTTATAGAATTTGTAAATATTTTTCAAAAAAAAAATCCAACAGGAAAACTTTTATGAGACTTCCAGAATTTAAAATTTTAATAAAATATTACTTTAAAAAATTGCCTCAGATATTGAGCACGGTTTTCTAAAAAGATTTCCCCTCCACCCTATCATATTTAAAACAGAAAAAAAAATTGGTTTGTCCATAATTGAGACATTTATCTCATTTGTATCTACTGTCTCATGTAATATGTATTTAAAAACTTCAATTTTCCGAAAACATGCAATATGTTAACAGTTGACACATTTCAATAAAATTTATGAAAAGCATAAATTTATTGGTTCATTTGTTTGTAATTTACTGCTCTTAAAAAGGACAACATTAACAAAACAGCAAAAAAAAAAAAATTGTAATATAAAAAAAAAACTTTTTTTTCTGTCCCTGTTTTAATATTTAAGTGATGATATTGAAAAAATCTACTCATGTGTATATAAAGTCTCAACAAAAATTGGGTAGAGGATAATCTGTAGCCAGTATAAATGTAAATACATTCAACCGAATTTAAACATGTATAGTATCCCTGTAGGAAATGTCGATAGTGAAACTGTACTGATTCACTATTGACTTTGTCACCAGTACTACTGACTAATTATGCCCCAGACCCAACGCTTTCCGCTGCAGACATTTAACATGTGAGTGTCATTGCGAATCTACACAACTATTGACTAGGTGTTGACATTGGAACCAGAGATTCACTAGTACATTTTAGTAATTCTACACTCAGAAAAAAAAGTTAGTAGAAAAATTTGTAAACGGTTTTCAATCCCACTCTACTATTTTTATACTTATTTTTAGTAAAAAATTATTATTTAGCAAATTATTTTGCTATTTACATTTTACAAATAACAGAATTTTTACAGAATATTTACAAATTTTTGTTGCTAATTTCAGAAATCATTTTACAAATTTTTGAAATCCGATTTGCTAAAATTAGCAAAAAAATATTACTAATTTTAAAGAAGTGGTTATTGAAGGAAATGTTATTTCTAATTAAAACTTACACCTAGAAACTTAAATTTCCTTAAAATGTTACATCCCATGTAAAAATCGAAATATATATGAACATACATGATCATACATGGGCTTGTATATGATCATACATGGGCATACATGGTCATATACGTCCATACATTATCTCATATATGACCATATATCTTCGGATCCGAAATTTGAGGGTATATGGAGATATATGTGCATATATTATCATACATGCTCATATATTATTCATGTATGCTCGTATATGATCATATACGTCCATATACCATCAAATTTCAGATCCGAAGATATATGATCATATATGAGATTGAATAATGTATGGACGTATATGACCATGTATGCCCATGTATGATCATATACAGGCCCATGTATGATCATGTATGCTCATATATATTTCGATTTTTACATGGGATGTATTAAAAAAGGGATCGGAAGCGAAGATACCGACTGATGTCTAAGAAGAGGACTGATGTTTAAAAAGAGGACTTTAAATAGCACTAAAAAGGTTTTTTAGTTCTAAAAATCCGCCCTAAAAACAATTAAAATTTAACCTTAAAAGTAAAAAAAAATTGACCAAAATATTTTTCAAAACAGAAATTACCAAATTAAAACAAACTGATTAATTCATTTTTTTTAAAAATATATACAAAATTTTTGATGCTCGATAAGAAAAATAAATTCAAAACTTTTTACTAATATTAATAAAATTTAGTAATTTTTTTTTGCTGATTTTAGCAAACAGACACTTTACAAAAAGTCTACTAAAATTTAGTAGCGGCTACTAATTTTTCTACTAATTTCATTGTACTACACGTCAGCAGACATGTATTGCTAAGATTAGCAAAAAATACCGCTGTGCTCAAATTAGCAGAATTTCCCGTAATAACAGCAAAATTTTCAGTTGCCATTAAAGACTTTTTTTGGTGAGTGTAGTCTACACTTTTGGAACGTTTTACTAGATTTCCACACTAGGAAGGAAATAAGTTAAAACTGGTGCATTTATTTTGTTAAATTAGATATTTTATCAATTAAATTTTTTTTATAAATTTCATTAAAGTAAAAAAAAAAATTCGTGCAAATTTAATTTTGAAGTAAACAAATCTTCAAAAGACTGCACAAAATCATCCACAGGTTTCGTAAAATCTTCATCAGGCTCCACAAAATCTCTAGAGTTGCAATTTTCACTAAAAATTGTTGCCTCTTTCTTGTTATTTTTATTTTTATACAAAATAAATTGTTTTTTTTTTTTCACCAGTTTTTTGTAATTTCTTTTGCTCATTATATATTTTGTTCAAATATGTTTATTTAACTTTTAAATTAATTTTTCTTTATATTTTTATTAAAAACTTTAATTTTGCATGCAGCTTTGCACATGTATTTTCAAAAAAATAAAACAATACAAAATTAAGAAGGAATGTAAAAAGTATAGACGCTTTGTGGGAATGTCACCAAAAAGTCACCCCAAATAGTCGACAAAAGTGTTGTCTTGTAGACACTTGACCCCAGCTTTCCTACAGGGATAGTACACAGCCAGAGGAGGACATACATACATAAATCTATCATGATAAATAAAGTAAAAGTATTAATGTAGAGAAGGAGAGATCCATAATACTTGTTATATATTGAATGTGACATGATTCTGTATGAAAAACGGTTATAAAAGCAAACAATTTACATATGAATGAATGAATGGAAATCACACTATTATTTTGTCGTTTTTTTTTTTGTGTGTTTGTTGGTAAGGATTTAAGGATAAATTTGAATGTATTTGAATGGAAACAAAATGAAGAATTTAATGAATGATTTAAATATGATTTTTTTTTTTGTTTTAATAATGTTTACATAAATAATGTCTCTGTTAATTTCTTAAAGGATTAAAAGATATTACAAAAAATTTATCGAAATCTTTTTTATTTTGAAGATTATTATAAAAAGAAAAATTGGCATAGCAATTTAAGTGTACACTTTTTATAGACAAGAAAATAAGCAAAATGTAAAAACGCAATTTCCATAATTTAATTTTTATACAGCGAATTAACAAATACCCAGCAAAATTGTCTATTCTAAAGAATCGGTTGTATTTCTTTTCTAACCCATTCAGGTTTCCAGTTTTAACACGAATGATTTTTGTTTGAAATTGACCAAAAACAATCGTACAGTAGAGTGATCCAAGTTTGTGTGGAGAAAAAAAAATGTAAGCGATTGACCATTCCCGCCCCTAGAAATCTTCATTTGGTTGTAAAACAACGTCTTGGAAAAATTATGATAATCGGATATCGGATAGGGGTGCCGCATTGGCCCTAAAGTTTGAAAAAACGACTATAAGGGGGAAATATAACTTTTTATTGAATTTCTCAAAAATTTTTATATTTTAAACCGAGTTTGAATTAAAATGAGTATAGAATTGTAATTTGCAGTAAAAACAAGTAAAAAAGGGCTAAATTCGGCTGTGCCGAATCTTTGAATACCCTCCACCATAGGGGCTGAGGATGATATACGTATATACTAAATTTTGCATGAACTGTAATATGAATATGTTTTGTCAATTTATGTAACGAACTTTTGTTATTTAGTTTTAGTAATGTTACTTATTTAGTTTTAGCAATGTTATTTACAGACGTCTGCTCTGTTAGCGACTTTAACATTGTTGCTTCTTACGTTAACATAGTTATTTGAGTAACACACATATGTATAGCTCTAAGAATGTTATTATTCTCATATGCATATGTAAGACAATAAATGTAATCGAAACAAGAAGAAGACAATAACATTTTTACTTACTTAACAGATATTGAAATAGATACAGAAAAATTGTACAAATTTGTATGGAAAATTTAGAGGTACCTTCACATTTGCACTCATAACTTTTGAACCGCTAAACCGATTTCGCTCATTTTAAATACCAAACTGCTCGGGAGGATGTTCAATAATCTGGGTAAAAATTGGCACCCCCGCTCGCGTCGTGATCGCCATTTCAACAGACAGACAGAGAGACAGACGGACAGACAGACGGACATCGCCAAATCGACTTAAAATTGCATAAGGATCACGAATATATATACTTTATGGGATCTTAAACCTATATTTCGACATATTACAAACGGAATGACAAACTGATATATACCCTCACCATATATGGTGGAGGGTATAATAAAACTACCCCCGGAAATTAATACGTCACAGACCACTTGATCAAGAAATTCGATCAACAGATTTTTAAATTTATTGAAATTATCTAATATAACAATATTTTTGGTATACTTTTAATTCCAAAGTACTTAGTGACAATAATTTTTCACATTTTGATTTGCTAACTTGTTTTAAATTAATTCCATATAGATCAGAATTTTAAACATTGGTTTAAAATCTTTTTTTAACAAAATTTCAAAAAATCAATGATTGGATTTTAAGGTTTTATTAAGCACATATAAGGGATTAAAAATGTCAAAAATTGTAGGTATTCTTCTTTTCGTTTGGCGATTTTTCCATTTGAGTTTACAAATTCCATAGGCTTTTGATCGGAATATTTAAAAACAATATAAAATATATGAATCCTTTAATTTATGGAAAAATGAAGACATACTTAATTGCCACTTTTTAGGGTTAAAGGTCAAATTTGGAGATGGTTTCATTTATTTAGTTTTTTAACATATTAATATAACAGATATGTCTGAAGAGATTTTGATGAAACTGCTTGATATTATTTTCCTAGGACTAAAAATAATATTACTATTTTAAAAAATTATCCTTAAGTGCTGTTGTCTATATGATTCTATGAAAAGTCATATTTTCCCCTTGTAATTCCTTTTTCAAATATTATGGTCGATGCGGCTCCCCTTCTCGATGTCCGATTATCCTAATTTTTTGCAAGACGTAGTTTTACAACCAAATGAACATTGCTAGGGGCAGGAATCATCAATAGCTGACAATTTGTTTCCTTGTACAGCTCTAAAATAGAACCGTTCTCCTAAAATTTGTTCCCATACAAGTTCTGATCTCAATCAATTATACCTGACATTTAATTCCGCGTAACAGGTTCCGAAACCAGTTCTATGGAATCCATATGTCTAATTTTTCTTAAGAAATTCGGAAAGGTCAGATATATCGATTATAGAATAGCCCACACCAGTGTGGTTGAAAAGGGCTTTTCATAGTGCTTGTAAAAATCGATGTAGAAAATTTTATGGATATATCTTAAAATTTGAGACCTTCAGCGTGTAAATAAGCACGAAATCCAATTTTTTATGCCAATATTAATTAGTATCTTATGTAAAAATCAAAATATAAAAGAAGACACATGATCATACATGGTCTTGTATATGATCATACTTGGGCATATATGACTACATATGCCCATGGAGGGTTTAATATATGACCATTCTGTCATTATTATTTTTATTTTATTTATATTAATCATATAATTACAAATTATATACTAACACCCTAACCGAGCACTAGCAACAAAGGACATCGGCTCGTTGTAGCGAAAGCAGACCAGAGCCTCTGGTGGGAATCGAACCCACGACCGCCGCACTGATAAGCTAGCACGCTACCAACTAGCCTACCGGGGCGCTCCTGTCATATATGACCATGTATATTTGGATATAAAATTTTGAGCATATGTGATCATATATAACCATATATAACCATATACGGCCATATACCCTCAAACTTCGGATCCAGAGAGATATCGTCATATACGGAATTATACATAATCATACACTGAACCATAAAAAGACGTAAATTGTAATATATGTTCATGTATGATTATATACAATTTCATGTATGTTCATATAAAGGGTCGTCCAACCATATAATGCACGATGTTAATTGTAAATAAAACAATAAATTTTCCGAGAATTATCTTAATATTTTTCATTATGATAGAAGGATCTATAACAAATATGTGTGAAAGAAAATATCGGCCAAATGCTCGTCACGGCTTCGGTGGCATACCTCTATACGATGATCCATATTTTCAATGACTCTGAGACATAATTGTTCTTGGCATATAGACGTACACTTTTTCTTTTAAATATCCCCCAAAGAAAGAAGTCCAACGGTGTCAAATCACATGATCGTGGCGGCCAATTAACATCGCCACGTCGTAAGATCACGACCATTGAATTTCGCGCGCAAAACAGCCATTGCTTCGTTGACTATGTGGCAAGTGGCACCATCGTGTTGGAACCACATATCGTCCAGGTCCATATCCTCAATTTGTGGCAACAGGAAGTCCGTTACAATCTCGCGACAACAACGAGTCATGGTTTACGGCTCTTTTGCCACACTATCGCGAACAACAGCAATATTTTCCGCAGAACGAACTGGGCGAGCATGCACAAGTGTTTTCACATTTCCTACAGACCCGCACAATTCTCCCGATTGTGGACACATTTGGTCGATTATGCTGACCAAAAAAATCACGAAGTGCACAAATACATTTTGATTTGAACTCTCAATTTCGAAAAAGGCTTCAACAATCTTAACGCACTGTTCAAATGTGTACCTCTCTATGGTTGAATTTGTCATACACTGAATTAAAGAAATGTCAAATTAGGTTTGGTAATAAACTTGACGTTAAGGTGTGACTCACAATTAATATCGGCGATAATGGTTGGACTACCCTTTTTATATATCGATTTTTATATGGCACACCAAGATGCTCTAATTTGAGGTCAAATGGTGCACCTCCCAATAGGACTGTGGGTACGGTCTTTTAAAATTTAACTGGAGGTTACTTTGGCTATGGGAGTGTGGATTTTTTAGGCATTTTTTAGCTGGTAGTAAATGGCTGAATTATTTTTTTTTTTTGTTCATACATTTGGAAAAGACCCCCATCCTAGCTAGTGCTAGGATCTTCATATTTAGCATCCGAAAAGGCGAAAATATTCCCGGATAGGCCCCCTAAAATTTGTTAGATTAGAGCGTTGGTTAGATTGGTTAGATTAGAGCGTTGTCTAATTAAGTGATAAGTTACTTTCTTGGAATGTTCGCCAGGAACGTAGTAAAAATAACGGTCTCAATACGAAAACGTCTCCCCATAAATGGTCTGCTTGAAACCAATATGTCTTCAGTAATTCCTTAGTGATATGGTACTTTTTGAAATTTTTATCAGGAACGTGGTAAAAATGGGGGTTCGAAATGGAAAAATTATCCCACTTAACCACTTTGACTAGAAAAATAGTAATTAAAGTATTTATTTGTAATTCACTAAATAAGGTAATTTTTTTTTGATTTTCGCCAGGTTCGTGGTAAAAATAGAGTATCCCCCTTCTTTATTTAGAAATCTGCAATTTAAAATATTTGTTCTAAAGAGTATCGACTGATTCACTAGAGATTTTTTTTATATTTTTTATATTTCAAAAGTGCCCCCTAAATCACTTAGCCAAAACCGCTGAAGATAGGAACTAATAAATATAGCACATAGGTTCGAGCTTCAGCGTAAACATCCACTTCGTGGGAATTTTAATCAAATTAAACTAGATGGGTCAAAAAAGTGAAAACACCACGCAAGGGAGCATTGTGTCCCCCCCAAATCTAGAACGTTAACTTCCGCAAAAAAAAAATGTATGTGTCAGCACATTCATGACTCATTTTAAAGAACACGTTAACTAATTATGCCATATCACACCATCTATATTTTTGATTCATTTAACCACTTTAATATAAAGTGGAAATTTCCGATTGCATAAATTTTGAGATATTTCTAAATTTTTAAATATTTTGAGGGGGTTAATATAAAGTAGAGAAATTTGCATTTAACATAATAATAACGACAATTAATTTGCACAACAAAAGATTTGACACCCTAAATACACGTGCAGGTATTACTGTTTAAGTATTATATAATTTTTTTTTGTGTAAAATACACGTTTTTATATAAATGAAAGTATTATTACATTTTGCACATTACACTTACTTACATGAAAACAAATATATCCGCATGCAAATGCATCAAAATACATGTACTTACTTACAGACTTGGCTATTGTGGCACAGTGGGGCTTGAATATATTAAAAGTGCTTATGATCGGAATTGAAAAAAAATATGTTCAAATCGATGAATAAAACACAGGCTCTCTAAATTATATTTTGTTGGCTGTATTAATTGTTTCAATTACATTCCATTTCAATCCCCTTTGTCTAGTGATTTAACTCCACTCGTTTCCTGTTCCATTCCATTTCGTTCCCCTTGTCTAGTGTTTAAATTGAACTCGTTTTCTGTATCATTCCACTTTGTTCCCCTTTTCCGTGGTTTAAATTTTGCCAGTGCTCCTTTCCATTCGATTTCGTACTCCTTGTCTAGTGTTTCAATTTCACTCATTCCCATTTTATTCCGTTTCCCTTTTTTAGTGGTTCACTTCCTCGCATTACTCATTTTATTTCGTTTTTCAATTTCAATTCCTCTTGTTCTAAAATTTTTAAGTCGCTGGCCAATGTGGTTTGGACCGGTTTTTGTGCACCTTTTCCCTTTTCAATTTTACCACGTTCCTGGCGAAAATTCCAAATAGTATTTTATCAGTGAATTATCCCATACTCCAGGGGACAATATTTTAATTTTTTTTTTGGGTAAGGCTATTAAGTGGAAGACTTGTTCCCTTTTTGAACCCCCATTTTTACCATGAACCTGGCTTAAACTCTAAAAAGTATTTTCTCAGTGAATTAGCCTATACTTCATGAAACTCATACTTTCAATTTCAGATTTCTTAGCAAAATAATTTTCCCTTTAAACCCTAACCTTATCAGTGAATTAGTTTATACTTCAGGGAATACATAATTTAAACCGTTTTGAACAGGTTATTAAGGGAAAGGTTTCCCTCTTCGTAACCCCATTTTTCCCACGTGCCTGGCGAAAATGACATATACGTATGTTAAATTTCACAGAAACCAGATTCATTGTGACAACCAAATTTTTTGCCAACCGAATGATTTAGTTGGGGCCACCAAAATATTCGTTTGTAGCAACAGAAATTCGGTTATTACAACAGAATTTCGGTTTATACAAAATATTTCAATTGTTAAGGAATATATTTGGTTACCACAAGCAAATAATTCAGTTGATGCAACCATATCATTTTTCATTTTTCTAATCACAGCAGTTTGTTCAGGACATCAAGGGGGAGATATTTTCACTTTACATCCATATTCCCCCCCCCCCCCCCCCTTTACTACATCCCTGGTGAAAATTCCAAAAAGTACCTTATTTTTAAATCTGCCCATAAATATTTAAAATTTCTGGTATCACTCTAAAGGGATGTGGATCGGCCGCACATCGAGTAAAAACTTCCAAAAATTCCGTCTTATCGTTGGAGGGAACCTACAAGCCAAATTTCAAGTTCCTAGCTCCAGCGGTTGGAATATTTGTACCATTTTTTTCAATCAGATTTTAATAAGTTTGTTATAGTAAAAATTGTATTTCCGGAAAAAATTTACTTTACGTCCTACTGTTTGTTTTGTCAATTGTATAAAGAAATTATTTTCCTTGAGTATTTATTGTACTACCACCAAGTGTGACTTATTGTTTTGAATTTGTTGTAATTCAGTTGTTTTTGTTATTAAACTTTTCTTATATTCACTACAAGGTGCTTTTAATGTTTTATAACAAACAAAGAAACAATAAAATACACTCATATGCGAATAAAAACAACAACAAATCCCACATTTAACTCATACCATTAGCAAAATTATACTACACACACACATACATGAATTTACCAGGAATGATAAAAAAGGCACAATAACACTTTATTTGGTATTCGTTTTTGGGCTTTTTAAAAAATCTCAAAACAAATTAAGTGAAAAAAATATCTGAAAATAATTTTACAATTATATTTTTCTACGAACTCTAAATATAATATTTTATTTTGGAAATGTTTGTAGAAACTCTAAATATAATAATACACTTAAAACAGTTTGTAAATTAAAATAACAGAAAATACCATTTAAAAGAAATGATATTTAATTTAAAAACCGGTCTTCTTACTTTTCATTTAAATCAAATGGTTTTTGTTAATTATTTTTAAATTTTGTTTAAACCTACTGACACATCAGTAGAAAAACAAATGATTAATCAGTTATAAATAAATGTTAGAAAAGACCTACAAATTCCATAAAAAATAAATGATTTTTCAGTTATTTAAAATTGTTTCCGTTTTTTGCATTTTTGTGTGAATGACCATATGTGTGTGTTTGTGTTTATGAAGTTCTTGTATTTTGGATTGAAATATTTTTTTATATAAACTAACAATTTTAATAAAAATAAAATTTGAAATTTTTTTGAACATTTTAACATTTAAAATTTTCTTATTAAGGGACATTTTTGGCATTTCTTGGAAAATGCTGTACGAAAAATTACTCATATAATTTTGAAATGGGCTTGCGAACACAGAACTTAAGTTAGAAGAAATGTTCCTATGGCTTTCGTATGTTATATCATACAGCATGGACAGAAAACAGGTTATTTATTTTTAAATGTTTTTTAAACAACTGACACATCAGTAAAAAAAATGATTAATCAGTTAAAATTAAATGTTAAATTTTTACCTACCAATTTCGTAAAAACGACTGATTATTCATTTATTTGTAATTGTTTCCGTTTTTTTTTTTGTATTTTTTCTTAATTCTTGTTAATCTACAAAATGTGTACCAGAGAACTGCATTTGCTGGTTGCAAAACGTTCATACGCAATCAACACAAGAATAAATATGTGTTTGCGTTCAAACGCTGAATATACTCCAACACACATATTTGTTGATGATTTAAAATCAATCAAACGATGTGCAAATTGTTTTGTCACTGATTTGTAATCATCGGTCGTTGTTAAACCATTGTTTTATTCTGTTCATTCGAGCCAACAATAATTATTTTAATGTAGAATAAATCAGAAAAAACAACAAACAACGTGTATGAGTGTAATCATAATTAAAACAAAATAGTTTCTTATCTATAAAAAGGGGGTGGTTTTGTAAAAAAACATATTTCATAAACGTTATATGTATATTAGGGTAGGTCTAAAATACGTTTTTTTAGAATTTTTATTAGGAATACCAAAAATATTGTTCTTTGTGAATATTTTTTTTTTTAATTTAGGTCGACATCTCAGGCTCGCCCAATCCGGTTTTAGTTAAATATTGCCTAATTTTCCAATCAAAATAGATGAAAAAAATTTAGACAATATTTAAATTTTTCCGGATTAGGCAAGCCTGAGATATCGACCTAAATTAAAAAAAAAAATATTCACAAACAACAATATTTTTGGTATTCCTAATAAAAATTCTAAAAAAACGTATTTGAGACCCATCCTAATATGCATATAACGTTTATGAAATATGTTTTTTTACAAAACCACCCCTTTTTTATAGATAAGAAACTATTTTGTTTTAATTATGATTACACTCATACACGTTGTTTGTTGTTTTTTCTGATTTATTCAACGCTGACTTTTTGTTGAGTGATTACATTTGCATAAAACATAATCGACAGATGATTCACACTGATCACAATTACGCGTTCATTATTCTACAGTGAATTTTGTTGAATTATTAAATGGGAACAAGAATTTTTGTGTATGATTAAATCAAGAAAAAAGTTGATTTTGCAGTTCTCCGATGTGTACTCACACAGTCTATAGCCACATTTTGTGTAAATGACAATATGTGTGTGAGATTATGAAGTGCTTTTAATTTGAATTGAACAATTTTGTATACAAACAAACAAGACATTTTTGGCAATTCTTGTAAAATGTTGTACGAAAAAAATTACTCATATAATTTCAAAATGGGCTTCCGAATATAAAACTTAACTTAGAAGAACTTTTCATAAGGATTTCGCGTATTATAACATACATCATGAAATTATTTTTAAATGTTGTTCAAGCAACTGACACATCATTAAAAAAATAAATGATTAATCGGTTAAAATTAAATGTTAAAATTTTACCAACCAATTCCGTAAAAATAACTGATTATTCATTTATTTCTAATTGTTTCCGTGTTTTGTATTTTTGTTTGTTTTTTAAGCCAGTGTACATAAGAGATTTTTGTAGAAGTTTCATGATTTTTGGAGTAAAATCAAATTTCATACATACTCCAAATATAATGCTACTTTTAATAACCAACGTTGTCAGCGTTAAAAATAAACTTTTAAGCTTTTATAAAAATTTAAATTATAAATAAGGAATACGGAGCGAGCGTATGAGTGTCATTGACATATGACATGTTATTAAATATTGAGTGTATATATATTGAGTAAGGAAACATTTTATATTCAACTAACTGTCAGCCACAAACATTTCGCAAAATATTTCTTACCTTAAACAACTTGGAACGTAATTTGTCTTTTAATGTACTTTTTACTAGTTCATACATTATTTATCATCCATGTTGCCCTTCATATACAAAATTTTATTTACTCATACACACACACTTTAAAAATCATAATCATTTTATTTATCAAAAAGGGGTTGGCTGGCTGCTTGATGAATTGCTAGTTATGTCACGTTTTGTTTTCAATTTTTGTCGGTTATAATTGTGGCATTGTTAGTTAATACATATACAGTTATATGCCACACATACTAAAGAAGATGAATCCTTTAATAAACACGTACTAATTTTAGTAGGTTTATATTTTTCTACCATAATTGAGATACTAATGGTGATGTTGATGACAATGATGTGACTGACGATGTTTGGGGTGTCATTACATAGTCAGTTGTCAACTTCATTATAAGTGTTTTGTAATAAGCAAACGATGAAGATATTTCTTTTACAAACATTTTTACAATACGACAATTTCCTCATCCATATGTGTTGATTACTTAAAGGATTGTAAAGATTTATTTGTTAATTGTTTTTTTTTTTTTTGCTGTGTCTTTTGTTGTTGTGATTTATTGTACATACCTTAATATGCATAAAATGAATATTTATGGGCTTATTTGAAAAATGCATAATTAATGACAATTGAAATTTTAAATAAAACATTACTTACTTGTGACATAAATTGATGGGAAACAATAATAATAATAAGTAAATGGAAAATTCTTTTTATTCTTTTCTTTTTAATTTAAATTTTATATGAGTTTTGTCCGGGGGGCTCAGTGGACCCCTTTTTTAGTATATGCCCAGCAAAAAAAAATCTAGTCATTCTGTGACTATATGTAACTTCTTTCATTGCTTCCTAAACTTCAGTTGACATTCTTTTATGATTTTTTGGTGTTATTCTAAGGCACTTCCAAAAGCATTCATGTGTTCATATATCAAATGCAGTGATCTGGATATAAACCCGATGCATATCTTAAAATATCACTCTTCATTACTTCTAAAGCATAAGTTATAGTAAATCGTATATTTTTTTGAATCTTAAGCATTTATTTAAATTGAAAAAATAGTTCTGATGAGCATTTTTAATTTTTTTATTAAATCATTTTTTATATTTTAGTTTAAAATTTCATGAGGGTTAGAATTTATGAAGTTTTGCAATTTTTAAAAATATTTTGAAATATCAAGAAAAACAGATTTTTTAACCTTTAATTGAAACTAGCTGGCCTGTCATTTGCATTTTTTCAGCCTTAAATATTTATGACGACGCAATCTGTGCATTTTTGCATTTCCAATTTTAATTCATAATATATCAAAATAATTTTAAAATTGTGTAAAACTTATTTCAAATTACCCAAAAAGGTTTTAAAATTGTGCAAAGATTATTTAAAATTGTTCAAAAATATTTTAAAATTGTCTAAAAATGTTTTAAAATTGTACAACCAGTTTTTAAATTATCCAAAAATATTTTAAAATTTGTCTAAAAATTCATTAAAATTTTTGAAAAGTGTTTCAAAAATGCCTTTTCACTAATGCAGAATTATTTATTTGTTTTAGTAAAGAGAATTTGTATATCAATGCATAAATTTCACTTTCTTAATCTTATTTTTATGCATTCTTATGAATTAAATTTTCATCAAAGCTTAAATACTGCAAAGTATATGAACATTTTCCACTCATGCATCAGAATATCTAATCATTGCATCGTCATTGCTTCCTTATAGTAAAGTATGAGTAATGCTAGTAGCTGTATTTGAATACTTCCATCCTATGACACACTAATGTTAAATTCATCGATGAAACCATTATAAAAGAAGTGATGCCTTTGCCATAGTAGTGATGCTTTTATTGCTTCTTTGGCAGCTTCATTTTTGCTGGGTGCTCATCAAATATGCATTTTTTATCTTTCCTGCTAAAACAATTTTGCACCCCTGCTCATTCTAGCCATAAAATTGGAAATTTTTGGTTTCATTTCTATTGTTACGGAAATTCGATTCATCAATATTAATTTACCCACCGAAACAGAAATTCCCATTTGGCAGCCCTAAAGTTTAAATCCATCCACTAGCAAATTCAACAATATGAAATACCAGAACTTTCCTCAGTTAAGTCAAGACAAAAACATCATGTTCTGGGTATTTCTAGTGGAGACAAGAGGATGCTATAGCAAAGACTAGAACCTTTTTGTAATTGCAAGTAGGAGAAATGCCCTCAGTTTGATATAGATCGTTAATACGGCAACAACTCGACAACACAAAATTATTAATTAATTAAATTTATTGTGTAACTGTGTTAAAGTGTAACTTTAATTTAAAAAAAGAGTTGATATTAAAATTGCAATTGTATAATAAACAATGTTATTATTTGCAATTTAATTTATTTAACAAGAAAATACATCAACGATTTTAATAGGAAAAATTGTAACAGTATTTACTTAGTGAATACATTTTCTAAGTTAAGGGAATATATTTTGTATTGACCTGGATCTGAAAGTAAGAATCTATAAGTAAAAGAAAAATTTTAATAAAAAAAACTGTTATATATTCCAAGTAATCCCATTTTTAACTTTCCACATTTAAATGGCCATCAACTCCACAGATGAATACCAACCTTAAACTCTGCACATTCTACTTTTTAAGTGAATTCTTATATATTTTTTACAATGAAACTTCAAAAATCAGTGAATTTCTTCAAAATAACGTGAATGAATGATCTACTAACTTACCCAACATCGCCCAGACTAAACGCTGCATCTAAGAAGTTGAAATTTGAGGTGTAGGTTCATCCTTTGCCTATCTGCTAAAGTAGGATTTTGGAAAATTCCTTCGGGGAGATGTAAAAATTGCCCAAACCCCTTTGGCTGAAAATTTGAAATTTTAAATAAGTGAAGTATGAGCTAATTCGCTAATAAGGAACGTGTTAAAAATGGGAGTACAAAAGGGGAAAGAGTCTTATTCTTAACGGACTGCCCAAACCTTTTTCGCTAGAGATCTAAAATTTTAAGAACGCGTGGAATTGAAACACTAGTCACAGGTATGGAAAATGGAATGGAATTCGAATACATTGGAAATAACCGAATTGAAAAGGGAAACCAAATGGAATGATATGGGGAACGAGTGGAATTTAAATATTAGACTAGTGGAACGAAATGGAATGGAGAACGAGTAGAACTGATATATAAGACATGGCAAACGAAATGAAAGAGAGTGAAACGTTTGGAATTGAAACAGTAAACCAAAGGAACGAAGTGGAGTGGAACGGGAAACGAGTACAACTAAAATATTAGACGAGGAAACCAAAATGTTTTAAAACGGGGAAAGATGAAACTGAAACATTAAACTGTAACGAGTAAAATTGGAACGATGGACAAGAGGTATGATAACACAGGAAACGTAATGGAATGAAGCGAGCCTGATATAGAGTGATATTTGTCGATTTTAACATATTCTTTTCTATTTGAGCGATCTTTCTAAAATTTTATATTATTCCGCAAATCTTACGAGGGCGGATTAATATAAGTTCGTGACTTTTCGAACTTCTCTCGTAGTTATATGAAATGCAACACAGCTACGAAGCAAGCAGCAAGATCCGTCATTTATTTTGCGCTTAACACCTGTTCAAAACATACAACCTCGTGGCCTTTTTTAAAAATGGAAAAAAGTGAATTTCGAGTTCTCATTAAACATTATTTTTTGCGAGAAAAAAAAACCGTCAATCAAACCAAGGAAAAGCTTGATAAATACTATGGGGACTCTGCACCAACGATTCCAATGGTAAAAAAGTGGTTTACTGACTTTTGTTGTGGCCTTACAAACGTGGAAGATGCCGAACGTTCTGGACGCCCAGTAGAGACCTCAAACCGAATTGACCCAAAACAATTGAAAAATCCACGATATGGTGTTGGCCGATCCGAGATTGAATGTGCAATAGATTGTGAAAGACAAAGGCATCTCACATGGCTTAGTGGTTTCAATTTTGAAAGATCACTTGGGTATGAGAAAGCTTTACGCAAGATGGCTACCGCGTTTGCTCACAATTGACCACCAACGGAATCGTGTAACAGCTTTAGTTTCGATGGCAAAAATCCATGAAGTACACTGCGAATTGCCCCCTCATTCGCCATATTCTCTGGATTTAGGCCCCCGTAACTATTTCCTATTTTCAAAACTAAAGAAATGGCTTGGTGGAAAGAGATTTACCTCCAACGATAAAATTATTGATCAAAAAAATTCCTATTTTATGAATCTCGAAAAATCCTGCTGTTAAACGCAAAGTAGAAGACGGAACTTGCTTAACATTTGACTGAAGTATATTAACAGGTGCAACACTGCTCCCAGTGTTGCATTTCATATAACTACGAGGGAAGTTCGAAAAGTCAAGGAGTTATTGATCCGCCCTCGTATATCAAGGGTAAGAATTAAAAAAAATATTTCAATTCATTAGTCCCATATATGGACAAGGCGAGATTTTTGAAAATTTAAAATACATGTTCCCTGAAATTTGGAATAACTCACTCACAAAAAATCTTATTGCATTTTCTCCAGGAACGTGGTAATAATCAATGCTTTAAAGGGAAAAAGTACCTCGTTTAATAAACTGCCCCGACCGATTTGGCAAAATCCTTAAATTTAAAAATTTGTTAATTGATGCATTCACTAGTAAGGCTTTCTTTGAAATTTTCTTGAGGAACGGATGACAGGCAAAAAGGGAAAAATATCCTCCCTAACATCTTACGTAAGCCCCATGGGCTGTAGTCTGAAATTTAAAATACTTTGGAATTTTCGAAAAAAAAATGGTAAAACTGGAGGTTTCCATTAATGGGCCTACCCAAACCGGTTTGGCTAGGAACCTGATTTAGCCCTTGAAT